>JAUCBJ010007784.1:0-37117 GCA_032718475.1 Nemertoderma westbladi
TATTAAATTAATATTTAGGATGGGCACCGATTTATTCCAGAACTTGTCTGGGGACGTTAACCACTGATTCTAGAATTTGTCTTTCAAGTATATCGGTGGGTGCCACGATATCTTAATCGACTAGAATTACAGATGGTCAAAAGTTTAACAGATTTATTTGCGATTTACGCTACTGTTAGAGGGACATCACGCTACTATATGTATTATTTGTTATAAGGTAGAAGAGCAATATCGCACGAAGCAATGTCAGTGTGAAGAGGCAAGTCGTTTCCAAGGTCTACCCAGAGCTTGGTTTAGCCGAGACACGAGGATCTGAACTTTGCATTCCTAATACTCTGCCTACCAATAATACTTAAATATAGTAGTGGCTTTATTGTACTTTAAGAAGTACTGACATGTCATCTTACTATAGTCTCGCATTTATAATATAATACGGACAGTAAGGAAAGAGAAAATAATTACTTCTTGCCGTCGCACTAAATATATATTATAAGTAATTAAGTACGTAATAAACGCTAATATATTGCACTAATCTACTAAATAATCACTAAAATAACATTCTACTAAATAAAATTAAAGAAAACGATTATAATAAAATTACATAATAATACATACATAAATATAAAATAAAAACAAATATAAAATGATATAGTCACACGCCCACTCCATATGTTATTACGTTATGGAGTCCCTAGATATTTGTCGGATTAGGGAAGTGGTCGTAGGAAGAGTCGCTTGCCTTCCATAGTTTCCGGACAGTTTTCGGTCTCTTTCCAGTAAACATAAACGACTAGCTGGGCGATTGAGTGGTTGTGTTAGTTTCTCCGCTCCCTTGGCCTGTCTACTCTCCACCGTGGTAAGATGAGGAGGCCATTCTTCTTCTTCTTTACTTAAGAAGTCGGATCCACCTAACCAGCCTGGAGTATCTATCAGTTCTTGAGGAGTTGCTCCTCTGGAAGCGATGTCGGCTGGATTAATCGTCCCAAGGCAATGTCTCCATTGATCTACATTGGAGTTAATATCGTCATTATCTGAGGAGTATGGTGTTCCCTCAGTTGGGTCGTCCACATCACTGCTCTCCACTTCCCCCTTTACTTGGTATACCTGTTGTTGAGGGAATCTCTCTTTGAGAGTTCTACGGGAAGGGCCAGTGAAGTACCAACCTACTCTAGTTCTTACCGCATAGGTTTGTAGTGGCTGTGGTTGAGCAGGCCGTTTCTCTAATGGCTCGAGCGCCTCATGCGCGTTTTGGCCGATGAGTATTTGCACTCCAGGATAATCGGTTTGGAATCGAGGTATCTCAAGATGTTGGATGCACTCGTCCTCGTCCCAGTTATAAGGTTCTGCTTGAGTAGTAGCAAAGTTCTTTATAGCCACCATTTTTACTGACCTTATACCTTGTGTTCCTAACTTATCCTGGGGGGTGGACAACACACCTACATAGTAATCTGCCGTTAGGGTAGATTTCCAAACCTGCATAATTCCTGACATATTCAATTTAGTCCGGAACTTGGGTTGTCCAGCAAAGATATCTTCGGCTAGTTCTTGATCGATGAATGTTCCTGTGCTGCCGGAGTCAAGTAGGGCGTTCACTATGTAACTCTTGTTGGGACCATGAACTCGAACTTGCACTACAGGAAATTCTCTTATTCCTATGTTGGAAGTTGGAACTTTCCAAGATGGTTGTTTGTCAAAAGGAGTTGGAGTAAACTCGTCAGTGTCCTTTTCATCCGTAAGTGCTCGATACACTGTGGTATTTATTAGATAACAGGATTCGTTGGCATCGGAGAATTCGTCTGTATAGAATCCTTCCCACTCAGAACCTTGGTCAGTGTCGTTCACATCACTGAATTGGACATGTAGTTCGGGCTCACTTACCTGACCCGGGTTGTCTCGTTCGAACTCACTGTGTAACAAAATGTGATGTTTCGCGCCACACTTTGCACACTTTGCGTCGGAGTAACAGGTTCGCCGTTGGTGTCCTGATCTGAGGCAATTATAGCATAACCGCTTATTCCACAGGACTGTACGTCTGTCTACAGGGGATTTCTTTAGAAATTCAGCACACGCACTCAAACGGTGAGGCCCGTCGCACAGCGCACATTTTGGTTTGATGTTACTCACCTTAACTTGGTTAACGTTATGCACTCTCGTTCTTTCTTCGGGCTTTCTTCCGTGAATTCTCTTAGGAGACGTAGGAGGAGTTGTTGTTACCTGTTCTCTCCTGTCACTGGTTCGAGACTTGTATTTACTTACGTCTTTATAGGTCTTGTTGTCATAGTAAGATTTTGCTGTGTCTTTCCCGCTGTCCTCTTCTTGAGAAGCTTGGCTTTCGCCGTCGTCAGTATAACACACCGGTGTTACCCTTCTCCTGGAAGTGGGTTTCTAACTTACCTTATTTTCCGATGTTTTCTCTCTGGCTTGCTTGATGAGTTGTAGTCTGACTTCACCATCCAAGAACGACATGAGATCAGCCATGGTGGGACTTCGTCGTTGTTGATCATTCATGTACAACACTTTCTTGTCCCAGCGTGTACATACTCCACCCTTTGGTAAAGTAGAGACTACGGCTCCAATAACCATGGAACTCTGGTATTCGTGTGACTTACCTAACCAGTCCAGTTGTCTACAGATCTCTTGTATTTCATCGGAAAACTCTATAATCCCACTACTAAGGAAGTGTCGGGGGGCTACCAATTTTGTATATAAATACTTAGCTATGTTATCTTTATTACCATACCTGATGTTTAATGTATCCCAAACTTGTCTTAATCCATCTGGATGTCCAATAAACTTTAACGCCATTAACTTGGGAGGTCCTTCCAAACACTTGATGAGGAATCTAAGTTTCTCTCCGTTAGATAGTACAGAGTTCTGTATGCTATCTTTGTAATATTCGTTGAAAGGTAACCATTTCATCTCATCTCCATTGAATTTGACGATCTCTCCCACTTTGACCGCTTGGCGGGCTTCTGTTCTAGCCATCTGACGCGTAAAGCTTTCTTGGGCCATCGTGTTATTTAATATCGAATTATCGGTATACAAATTTCTCGGATCATTATCAGGTCTATAGGGAATATCATTAATAACAGGTCTATAATCACCCTTAATAGGGTTTGCTATAGGAGTTTCAACTTCACTAGCAGTATAGATGCGTGTAGGCTCCACACCTTGCGCATGTAATACTTCAGACCTAACGGGTTGACACAATGTTACAGGGGGCATTGGTATGCCTTTTTGTATATTGACTAATTTGTCGCGTTCTAGCGCGATACTTTGCTGCACTTCTTGCAACTCGGCTCTACTTTCCCTCACCGTTCCCTTAAGTTGGTGGACAGTCTCCTGCATCTGTCCTAACAGGAGATTCATCCCCCGCCGTCCCTCTTCCACCCACTCAACCGCCGAAGCGGGAGTCGCCAACATAGTAGCGGGCTGACGCGGGACGACGGGAGACAAATTATTGATTTCTCTCTCTGCTATCTGGACAGGGGTGTTTGCATGGGCTGTTCCACCGGGTACAGGCAGTGTAGTGCTATGTAAAGGGAATTTAGAGTTAAGCTCTGGAAGTGTAGGGGTCTCTAGCACAGAAGTGACTTTGGGAATTACAGGCCTAATTATTTCAGGTTCATCGACTATAGTAGGGAGTCTTTTGACCTGGATAAATTGTTCTATAGGTTCTGCACTACCTAAATTTGTGCTAGTTAGCTGTCTTTTAACAGCTGGGGGCAAATCAGGCAATTTACGACGGTAATATGTTTTTCTACGCCTACTTAGATGAGATCTATCTCCTCCGCCTTCAGGGTCGGTAGTATCGCCTTCCTCCGATGATGTGTACCCCTGGCGTTTGGGAGTAGATTTTCTCATCATCTGCATTTGATTAGCAGTAAACTGTTTAGTTATACTGTCTTGTGTCTCTTGCAGATTCTCCAACTCCAGTTGGGTAGTCTGCTCAGATGCTCTCCTTTCTACTTCTGCCACTGCCTTCGCTGCCTTTCTTTCGGCTTCTGCTTCCGCCGCCTTTGTCTTTCTTTCGGCTTCTGCATCTGCCGCCGCTGCCCTTGCTGCTATTCTTTCTGCTTCTGCTTCTGCTGCTTTTGCCTTTCTTTCGGCTTCTGCATCTGCCATAACCGCCGCCATATCCGCCGCCTTTTGTTCCTCTATCCTTCTTTTCTTTATTTGTTCTTCTCGGACTCTAGTGAGGCGGAGTTTTTCATCACATTCAGCTTGGTTTGCAGCTAACATTTCGGTATCGATCGCGTCCAATATAAGCTTGGTTCCTTCACTATTAGGGGAAAGTCCATGTAGCCGTCTCCTCAACTCTTCGTCTCCTAGGAATCGCTGATAGTCGGACAAATAAATGTCGATAGCGTCTCTAGTTCGCGGTTTCTCGGCGGCCTCTTCGCTTTCCTCTTGAGTAAGGGTGACATCAGTTGGTTCGGTGACATCAGTTGGTTCCTCATAGATTGATCTCTCAGCCAGCTGGGATTTCCACTGGGCTGTTTCCTGTACTTTGCGATCTACTCGATGTAGCCAAGTTTTGACAGCAACCTGCAGCGATGTGTCCTGTCTTCTTTTGGAAGTTTCCTCAAAGGCTGAGAGGATTAGTCGAATGCGTAGGGTTCTTTCGCGTATTTGATATAGCAGTTCTTCCTGCTCTTGAGGTCCGTGAGGTTGTCGAAACAGCTGCCCTTCCAATCGCTCCAAGGATTCGAAGAATCCCTGCACATATCCTGCTGCCGACCTCTTCCAAACAGCTGGATCCATTGTATCTTGAGCCACTCCCATCCTGTGTATATCTTCCCAAGTAGCCTCAGACAGGTCCAACGGGAGTCCGAGTCCGGGAAAGTTCCATTGTGATTCAACAATAGATATCAATTCTTCCCTGGCGTATCCCGCGTAATCATCTTGGGTCGCTTGCTTATTCTTCGCCCAGTCGGCTTGATGTTCTTCCACCGCAATGAGTATAGTAGTCAGCACTGTAGCAGGAAGAGTAAGAAGGGGGTCCGAGTAGACTGTATCAGCCATCTGCACTCCATGTTCGGGAGTCAACTCTACAGTGTCCGAACTGCTGGAGCTATCTGGTCTCTGGGAAGTAGGTTCTTGACCAAGATGTTGCTGCGATAGGACAGCTGCCTCTTGGTCCCGTTTTACCTGTGCCCGAGTGCCTATGATGGACCTATGGTGGACTAGCCTAGGGTCTGATACTACTGGAGGGATGACCTTTTTTACAGTAGGAGGTGAGCCGAACTTCTCTTTTATTCGCTCCACACTCCTATCTGAATCACAGATAGTGGTCTCGATCAGACTGTCCGACAGGTTTTGCTGAGTGTCAGACATGTTTAGTTATACAGTTGAATGTCTACTACTATAGTTTCAGTTAAAGCAAGTCTAGTAATTCAGTATGACCGCAAGCCTAGCGATTTATTACCGGTACCGTTACTCAGTGGAACGTGATATATATACAATATATTAGAATACCGGTATGCTTATAATATATAAGTATTATTACAGACTAGATTTGTCACAGAGTACCGGTATATAATTTTAGCACAAATATATATATATATATGGTAGGCCTATAATGAATACCGGTATACAGCTTACACTTATAGTATATAAGTATAATTCTGGACTAGAATTAATTACAGATTACCGGTATGATTTCAGCTCAAATTTATAGAAATAAATATAATAAGCCTATTGTAAGTACCGGTATGTCAATTATTTTTAGAATAATTGAATTTCTGAATATTTTAGGGCTACTTGGTTACTTTAACTTACTTTGTTACCGTTATTTAAGCAGTAGTCCAACTGATAGTGAGACCTAGTTTTGTATGACAGGCCTACTATTTATAAATCGTTTGATTTGATTTATAATATTTATATACCCGTTATATGGGTTTTTTTCTATATTTGAAATAAATGTTATTATTTCTGGGGTTCACTACACAGAAACTGAACGCCTCTCAGTGAAGTGCTATTTATTTGACACTAAAACTGATAATTCTAATTTACCTAAGTTACTTAATACTACAAATTACTTACGATACGGGTGAGATTAATTCTCTAATTAAACACAACAAAATATTACGTACAAAGCTTTTTAGGGTAATTTTACAGGAAGTCTACAAACCAGTCCAACAAAGGGTTAGATTTCTGGTTATTATCAAGGGACAGGGTACTACGGTATTTAAATAATAAGTAGTAGTAAATATATTGTACTGTCCAGATAGGAAAATACCACCGCCTGACGACCTATAACCGTATCGCTATAGGTACAACGTTATGTATCACGGATTGTTCCTACCCAGAAGCTAATAGAGCTAACGAATGTGCCTATCAACCACTTTACAACACAGATATACTGCCTACACTAATTACTTCGGATAGCACTGTACACTAAACCCTAAATTAGGTACAAGTACCGGTATAACAAATAATCAGTAGTTAAATATACTTGAACAGTTAAAAGAACCACGGCATCTGCTGGAGTGACCGAAGCACAAAGTCGTCAGTCTTTACCTACGCCAAGCAGCCCTGATGTAGTACCGGGGTTAGTTTAACTATAACGGTATGTATAACAAGCACAATTACTGTAGGAATAAACTTGGGGACATGAATGTTGCGAATAATCGCATAAACTCTGAATAATAAATATTACGCTACCCGTACAGAATACTCAAACAAATACAAACCAAAACGCTGGCAGACTACTATTAAGCCTAAACAAACTACTGTATGTGCAGATTCTGAAACTGTTAGTTAGTATGCGTTCTAACACGGTAGTACGACTTACTCTTTAAGAGGGGATTGACCTTACCGCTTATGGCTGCCCCAACTTACTAACGGCACTTGATCAGACCAACTCTACACACGCAGCAATCCCTTCAGACCTAAAAATAGCTAGACAACAATCCAGCCTACAAATATTTGAGTAATAACTATTACGGTACCTGAACAGACCACACAAACAAACACAGGCTAAAACACTGGCAGACTACGATCAAGCCTAAATAAACTACAGTATATGCAGACTCTGAAACTGTTAGTTAGTATGCGTGCTAACACGGTAGTACGACTTATTCTTTAAGAGGGGATTGACCTTACCGCTTATGGCTGCCCCAACTTACTAACGGCACTTTATCAGACAAACTCTACACACGCCGTAATCTCTCCAAACCCAACCACAGTCAGACAGCAGCTCAGCCTACAATTATCTGAACAATCTGAGCAGGGTCACACGCCTTCTGCTCAATATTAGCCTACTAGTAAATAAAACCAACAGAAATAAGTAGAATCTCAAATAAAAAATCAGGGCGGCCGTTCCCTGATTAAGTACCAAGACCTACCGGTATACAACAATCAAAATCGAATAATACTAATGTACTTGTACAGCAGTACCGGTACCGGTGATGACAGTTAGGCCTACTGACCTACAAAGTACCGGTTCAGTTTTACCGGTCACTACGGTATTTTGCAACCCTATTGCCTACTGCAATAAGATTGTAAACCGTTACTGTTCGCCAGAACAGTATTAAACTGTATTTAATGCCTACACTTGCAACCTTATTGCCTACTGCAATAAGATTATAAACTGTTACTGTTCGACAGAACAGTATTAAACTGTATTTAATGCTTACACTGCAATACAAAGTAAACTGTTACTGTTCGCGCTTTTGAAGACCTTTAGCAGTTTAACCTGCCAAAATTTATGTGTCTTCTAGTTAATTAAAACCACTTTAGCATACGACAATAATTTATGCTAATACGCAAAACACTAGCCGAAGTCAGCCCATGCGCGATCATTCACCCGATGGATCTACACCCGGGAGACTGAATTCGGATGCTTGAATTGTATTATTACAGTGTAAGGTTGCAGTGTATACCTAATGTATTATTCGATAGATCGTTAATAATTAATCTCTGACAGATATTATTGGCTTTCGGGAAATATTAACAGTTCCTTTAGGACGTGGCGCTTTATCTATTTAAACAGAACTAAGACTTATACTAAAACGCAACGATACTGCTTATGATTAAAGTATAAAGCGTATTCTTTAGGAAATACTTTGTTACCAATAACAATCATACACACTATTCTGCCGACAGTCAGTACATTTGATCACACATAAAGAGAGCAGTAATTGACTCACGTAGGGTCTGCTAAATAACATTGGATTCAATACACACCACATTAATATAAATCGCAATTGTTATGTATAGCCGGTCTCTCTAACCTGTAGTGTTATCAAGAAAATTGGGAATTGGGTGATTTGTCCGTATTATCCAAATAGCAATATTTCCATCAACAAATATTTACAATTAATAACTGACGGTAAAATAACAGTACAAACAATATGATTAGTTAAATCGATCGGTAGTTAGGTTAGTTAATGAGTGAGTTTAATTAGGTAACAGTTTATACTTTCGATAATTCAAGCAGTTTACGGTACAGCAGTATCTATCCAAAATGCCGGTGTTTCTGGCTTAGACAGCAATAACAACAAAGTATCAAGCAAAAACAGTAAGACTGAACACACTCCTTATGATCGACTAAAAAGCTACACATCGACAGGAAAAATCGCTCTGATTGGCTCAAGCCAAACAAAGAACCACACATCTAATGGCTGTCTCCATGTCAGCAACCAGCTGTTAGATGTCGTAATATGAATCATCACGGCTAAGCTGTGAAAGGTGGTTGGTGCATTACAAGTTTTTTGTCTTACCATGTCCGCTAAAACACGTATATAGCAGAATGATTTTTATGTCCGTTAAAACACCTGTAAAGGTACCTTGCGGGCGAGGGGAATATATATACAGTTAGAAAACCTTTTGAGAGTATTCCAGCGTCTGGGGGGGAACTGGCCAGCAAGGGCAAACGTATCAGTTATCCCACAAAAGCTTTTACACCTTGGGCAGGAACACCCTCGGGCTTCGCCCTCGGGTTGTTTCCTGCCCGCGGGTTAAATAACTGGGAAAATAACTAACTTCTGGGGAATAAGCATAGTTATTATAAAGTTATTACCTTTCAAAGGTTACACGACAGACCGACCGGCAGATAACGGGTTGCTATGCTCCGTTACCTCGTCTCTCACCCCATATCACATGAAATTTAACCAAATAATAAATTATTTTCTAACCTGTATTAGAGTGTATGTCCCAATCAATGTGCGGAGGATGGTTATTTTCTAATCGGTAGTTCTCAACCTCGCAGCTGATAATGACATTGGAACCTTTATAAATAGCTGTGATAACAGGATTACGGGGATTCTCCATTACTATAGTGACGCGATGATCTCCGGTTATTTTATCTGCAATCCAATATAGAAATATATTATTAGAATAATTAGGATGTCACATTATTTAGATTTAATGAACACTAATGAGTAATAAATGATAATATATTTGAAATAAATCCAATGTGCAGTAGAGTCCATGTAATTCTCAATCAGAGTTCATTCTTTAATCTCAGTTTTAACTAATCTTGACACCTTCAATGAGCCTTCTATTTTCCAGCCAATAAGCAACCAGACTTCCAAGTATTCTGAGTGAATATGATATAGCCAGGAGTGTGAAGTAATAACCAGATGAGGCCTGAGTATACAGTGTGACGACCAAACAAAGTTAGATACAACATATTGATAGAGCTAACAAAGTGCAATAATTACTGTAGAGGATATAAAACAGTAGGAACAATGTATACGGTTTGAACGAAATGGATTATATTGGTTTGGGGTTTGGCATGGGGAGATGGGTAACTGACATTTTGGGAGTGTACATTTTTGAGGTTTTAACATTAGAGCGGTCAGATGTTTAGTAATTATTGCCAATATTGTGGTATATTTAATGTGGCAGGTTTAACATACGATTTATTCTTGGGTGTATTTCTACATTAAATATGACCTCTCTCATATTACTTTATATTACATCTTATTGTGTATTATTGGTGTATACGTTATTTGCACCGTACGTGCAATAACTTCTATTGGTGAGAATAGTAGTTATTGAACTACAGTAGTAGTTATCAATATACACAGTACTGCAAGTCAAACTGAACCTTCTTATTAAATGACACTGCTTCCGGGGTCTACTACACATCCTCGACTGGTACAATCCGACAGCAGGTTCCCTGAACGAAACCGGAATTCTATTGGGAAAGGAGGTAGATATTCTACTAGGGAAGCACTGAAGAATCGGATAGGGTCTTTCGATAATCTCACCCCCATGACGAATTGAGAGACGAAAGATATTAAGTTATTTACTGTAGGTAATCTTCAACACCTTATATCAGCTATCTCCTCTGCCACGGTTTTTAGGTTCGCGTAGTGAGACCTCTAGTATTCACTCCATTGTTGTAGTTGTTAATTTCCAGTTAGGTTTTAGTTTTATAAGGCTTCTTATAAGGCTTATTAAGTGCAGTGGCGAAATTGGTAGAGCATTGGACTTGGAATCGCTAGGTACCGTAGTAAAAGCCATTCAATGAGACAGTTCATGCGTTAGTAGACGCGATCCTTTCACTGATTTCCACTGATCCACAACATAATCTCCTGTGAGATTTGGCCTACATCTTCAAAATATTGAATTCAGATACTTACGGCGGGATGAATACATCATCCCACCCATATACAATGTGGGCTCGTATTTACTTTTCCGCGGCCGTGTACACGAGGTCAAGGGTTGCATTCAACAATCCTGCTAGGCGATTATTTAAGTTTCCTCATAGGAGTAGTATGTCTGAGTTCTTTGGTGCTAATTAATAATAATCTGCCTTGTTTTATTGACATAATTATTATTGACGAATTATTATTTATTTTACCGGACCTGCAACCCGGATCTATGCCAACCACCTCTTAACTCCAGTAAACAAAACATCCTTCACCTCTACCAGAACATCTTCACCGAGTATGGACGAGATTAAGGGTTGGCAGCCATAATCTTCATGTCGAGTACCAATGGTGGAAACGAATTCCAAGACAGGAGCGTGTGTGCCCGTGTGGTTTTAAGGAATCATCAGAGGAGCACGCAATTTTAAGATGCCCGCTAATAAAATCGATAAGATCAGATTATTTTGAAATCTTTCCATCCTCGGTAACTGATCTTTTTTCTGCAGATGATCAGAAGATAGTAGCAACATTCATATTTCGTGTTTTTGAGTTCTTCGACAGCCAATAACAGCCACACTTTCAATTAAACATTTAATAATTTTTTGATAATAATCTTATTATAAATTGATTGATAAAAAGCTAACGACAAAAAGGTAGGTAGACCTAACGATCCATTTCCAGTTAATATGTTTCTCAATGGAGAATTTATCCCGGACAAACAGGTCGCGAAATCATTTTCCAGTCAAATAAGTCCTTGGGTTTAACATGGAGATATTTGTGCTGGGTTTTACAATTAATTTCTTGGTGAATTACTATTTTAACCGATCATCATTGTGAATAAAATAAAAAATCGTATATCTTCGGCTTTAAGTGTATATATATTATAAGATAGGTATAACGTTCAGTTAGTTAATATGAATTAGTATATATCAATATAATATAATTATAGTGCAATAACCCAACACACGTTCTGACTAACTTGCTGACTACAGGACTACTCTACTGCACTACTCAGCTACTGCGTACCGGTACACTTCCCTGCCACCCTTAATACCCACAGTCTGCAGTCTGGCAGTTATCCGGTCGTCTCAGCCTCTCAGTCCCTCCGAACTTCGGTCCTTTCTCCCCCCACTCATATATCTCCCCCAGTTTCTGAAAAACTCCTATTCCGGTATATATCTATTCGGTTGTTTCGATTGACGGCCAGCTCGAGTTCTGTACGGTTCCGGGTATGGAGTGTACTGAATAGTTTCAGTTTCAGATTCTTCTCTCTCATCACTCGAGATGTACAAGTTATTTATCTCAGATTCTTCATCACTCTCTGAATCACTTGTGTTAGATATGCTTACATTACATTCCACTTCCGCGGATTTCTTATCCATTTCAATTCTCCTAATGTCCTGTAGGTGGCGTCGAACCCCATTGATTATTACCGAACGATTATCTGGTACCGCTTCCACAGGGACTGGTCCATTCCAGCGGTCAGTGCACCTACAGTGTTGTTTGGGCTTTGTATAAACTAAATCTCCTACTTTCATGTTTTGGTTCACGGTTGGTTGTTTCATTCTCTCTGTAATTCCTGGAAGTTTGGTAATGTACGTTTCCATGACCTTCTCTAATGGAGTCTTACCATCTTTTCCTACTGTTCGATTGTACCAAAACGTTATTTGTTCACACGTTTTTTTTGACCTCGCTGCCCAACATTTAATCGTTCTATGTATACGTTCTACTGCATTTCCCTTTGGCCGGTATGCACATGTTAGTATTAGTGATATTTCCCATTTCTCAATAAATTTTTTAAACTCTTTGCTTTGAAAAGGATTGTTATCGGCCGTTATTTCTTCTGGTGGCCCCCATTCCGTGAATAATCTTTGCAATTTGTTTATTGCAGTCTCTGCCATCTTGTTTTGGACTCGATACCATATGGTAAAGTTTGTACAGCAATCTAATATGGATAAATATTTCAGTGTACCATTTTCAACAAAATCAACTGACAACCGTTGCCAGGCCCTTTTTGTTTTGGTTGTTCCTTTAGATACCTTTGTTGGTGTCGGATCGATACTAACACATTCAATACATTTTGTACATATGTCCCTAAACACATCCTCCTCAATTCTTTCATTCCTTAGGACCTTGTTTTTACAGCACAGTTGCTGTAGTCTCTTAGCTCCTACATGTGCAATTTCATGTATGACTTTTACTCGATTTCTAATTTCCTTAGCCCTTTGTTCCACATTATTTACTTCGATTGCATCCAGTACATTGGTTTCATTTCTCACTAAATCACTCTCAATTTGTTCTCCTGTACCAATTGCCACTGTAATGGGCACCTTAGGTGACTTCCGATTTAGCCATGGCTTTGGAATTCTTGTCAGCGAGTCTGCCAGATTCTTGGTTGATGGGATTAACTGAATTTCAACTTCTAACCCATATTCCTTAACTGTTTTTTGTATTAACTCTAATCGTCGTCGAATAAGCATTTTGGATAATCCTTTTGTTCTCAGCCTATGCTCGTCCCTTAATAGTGACTTAATCCATCCATAGACAGTGGCTGAATCTGTGAAAACTTTGAGTTTCTTTATGTCCCATTCTATTGACATATTTATGCCCTGTATAATTGCTGCGAGCTCTGCTGAGTTTATGTGTTCAGGGTCATCATCCCGCCTCAGCCATGCTCCATCCTCCACCGTCTTTCCCCTGATTCTTATTAGTGCCCCAGTAGCAATGTCTGATGCATCCGCCCAGACCTCACCCTCTCCTGCATTCGAAACCGGCCAGTCTCCCTTCACAGGATCTTCTCGCTGTATGCGCTCAATTATTTCTACTAGTTTTTCTCTAACTGAGGGATCTATTTGTTTGTCCATTGGTACATCTGCTGCCTCTCTTTGCAACCAACTTAGCGCAATGCGCAGCCAACCAGCAACTAGATAGTTCCCACGAATCTGACCAACATAGGACAGCAATTGTCTGTGTGTTAGTTGTAGTTCTATTTTCTCTGGGTTGGGGATTTTTGCGTCACGCCGCCACTTTCCATCTTTCACGTATATTCCGAGCACTCTAGCTCCATCACTTACCATAGTTGGGGGTTTCGATAAGAGTCCATACTTACTCAGGTGCTCCATCACGGTTTTTGTTGTGACTCCTTTAGACAGGTCAATATATATGTCATCTCGGAAGGGACTCGTTGCGTTTTTTATCTGTTCATTCTGCTGCAATGTTGTTGCCACTATGTTGTCTAATATCTTAGGTGCTGGCCCTAGTCCAAACCCTAATCGTGTCATTGCATATCGTTTCCCCTGATAAATAACTGTCTGATATGGGTGCAGATGTTTGGCTACTCGCACCTGCATGTAGGCCCATTTTAAATCTATAACTGCCGTGTTATCCCCCATTCGCGCCCACTGTCTTAATTTCTCTGTACTCGCAGCTGCATCAGCACCTGGTTGCTTAACTATATAGTCATTTAACTCCCTAAAATCCATTATTGGTCGAACACGGTCCTTGCGTTCCTCATACTTTCCCATTAGGGGAATCAGTCCCTTGCAGTCCTCTGGGTACTCTACCAACCACCCGTTTTCAATCCATTCATTCACACCCTGTTCATACTTCGCTCTGTATTCGGGGGGAATCCGATATTCAGTAACTCGGTTATATAGGCACTCAGGACCTGAACCTTTTTCGAATTTGTATTCAACTTCCCAATATTTTCCATTGAAATTTGCACAGAAGTCGGACTTTTCTATCTTTAATGTATTTTCCCCCTTGTCACCGCTCAATTGTCCACTAAAACTAGCTGCAGAGAGAATCATGTCACCCCCATTGTTTAGGTAAACTTCTGTTAGTCCATTTTTGTTACACTGAATTGTCATTCTTAGTCCTTTTATTAGATCCCAGCCAATTATTAAATCCAAATCACCAACAAGGCGATCAACTACCGTGACCTCCCATTCAAATTCCTCAGTTCCACTCACCTTAATTGTAGTTAGAAATTTCCCACTTGTAACAGCTTTCGTCTTGTTCAACATTATGATTGGTTCGTCATTGGATTCTTCTACCAGTTTGCCGTTAATTTGGTTTGTTAATCGCTTCGATATTACTCCTCCACTGCTTCCCGTATCCAATAATGCGATTCCCATTCTCCCCCCGCAGCAAACATTAATAATAGGTAAATCGCCTAGATTTCTATAACAGGGGAAACGCCCACTGGCGCATATAGCGCTTCCCCTCACTCGTTTCCCGATCCCAAGGTTGCTACGCATCCCCTTACCAAGTGATCGGTACCCCCGCATCTGTAGCACCCAGTCATTCTGTTCCCACTCCCACTCCCACCTGGTTTGCTTTGCGTATACGTAGTCACATTATTCCCGTCTCCCCGTCCTTGGAGACCTTGTGCTGGTACCGGTACCATACAATTTCTTGCTATGTGGTCCAATGCACCACATCGGAAGCATCCCCTGTTCCGCCCACTAAATCCGATCGGAATCCCATTCCCCATACCGGTATTTGCTCCCCTCCCCATACCACGGCTTCCTCCCCGTCGATAACCCCAAGCTCCCGCTGCTCCCACACCAACATTCTCTAACTTGCTGCTCTGATCAGATAGCAATCGCCGCGCTTGAACTAGTAGCTGATCCAGATCCAATTCTTTAACCGTTAATGCTTTCGTCTCTCCCTGAATATCATCCGGTAGCCCACTCACAAACTGAGAGGCCAGCATCGCTTCAGCGCAGTCACTCTCCACATCCTCTGTAATTAGCGATAACAGTCGTCTTAAGTCTGCAAGAAACGTATCTACTGGTTCACCCACCCGCAGTTGACGGCGTTTAAACTGATCATAGGCTGCATACGGATTAATGGCAAATGCCTTAATTATAACTTTTTTTACATCATCATAGTTTGCTTTTCTATCATCGGGAAGTTGATTCACCACTGCGAACGCCGGTCCCTCAAACGACAAGCGGACATACGTCACCCTTGACGCTTCTGTCAGTTTAGCCTCAGTTTTTAGAATATCGTAGGTGTCTTCGAATATTTGGAACCACACATAAGGATCTGTACTGCCGTCGTATTTCTTTACATAGTCCGATAATTTTGGTGCCATTTTAGTTCTATATTTGTTGATGCCCGGTTAGCTTATAAGATAGGTATAACGTTCAGTTAGTTAATATGAATAAGTATATATCAATATAATATAATTATAGTGCAATAACCCAACACACGTTCTGACTAACTTGCTGACTACAGGACTACTCTACTGCACTACTCAGCTACTGCGTACCGGTACACTTCCCTGCCACCCTTAATACCCACAGTCTGCAGTCTGGCAGTTATCCGGTCGTCTCAGCCTCTCAGTCCCTCCGAACTTAGGTCCTTTCTCCCCCCACTCATATATATATTGCACTGTAAATAGGTAATATAAAATGGAAGTCATATTATAGCATAATGCAAATTACAATTAATTAACTGTTAGCTTATTCAATTCCGCTAACACCCCACAAAGTCAACCGTTAAGCAATATTGGGGGCCACGAGATTGGGTAACCAATAACTCGTGTCACCCCAACAAAATGGGAAGGAGAAACACAATAAGGGTCAGGGGCCAAACCCCTAACCGAGAGAGAATAGGTGGAGTGAATGGGAACACTCCAAAGGGCGCCAACAGGGATATTAGCCAATCAGGGGGGGAAGCATCGGCTAGGTACTGTAGCAAGGCCAAACCATGCAATATATCATTAGGTACCAGTAATCATCTCATTCAGTTATCTCAGTGTTATTGGTGTTGCAGTAGCAATAGTTTAGCTAGGGAAGTACCGGGACTTCAATTACCGTTTCCCGCCTTCCGTGTACAACAATATATTATCAGTTATCTATATCTATATACCCGAGTATTATACACGACGAATAACGCAAACTCTTTCATCTTTCACACACGGCGGGGACGCGTGAATTGACAAACCGGATAAACCGGGATCCTTCCTGGATCCCGTCACAGTAATTGAACCAGAGCTGCCGACCTAGTTGAACTCAGTGACTACCAGCCACCAATCTATAGAAGAGAGATGAGTCAGTCAGGAGAGACGACACCGACGCGGACCCCGGACGAAGAACTAACGATCCAGACGGTATAGGCCCACGACGCTGGACCCATCGGTAACGGGTGATCCGGCAGTTCAGGACGAGGGGGGCCGTCTGGAGCCAGAGGTCGAGTCGAGAGGAGGGGGAGTCAAGTTGAGAGACCGAGAGGGTGAGTTGGAAGGAGAAGGAGACGAGTCGACACGGAACAAAGGTCGGCGTGCCGATGTCGCCGGCCAGCCACAGGCCGAGGGCGACGAACGGCCCACCGAAACGGCGACGGTGGGACCGACGGTACAACGCCGGACCCGGAGAGATGAGGGAGATGTCGGTACCGATGTCGCCGGCCAGCCACAGGCCGAGGGTGACGGACGGCCCACCGGAACGGCGACGGCAGGGCCGCCGGTACGACGTCGGACCCGGAGAGACGGAGGAGAGGTCGGCGACGAGGACGTCGGGGTTTCTGATCGACTTCGACGGGCCTACAACGCGACCCGGAAGCTACTTAAGGAGGCCAAGGAGGGGGCTAAGATAGATGAGGTGAAGTTAACAAGAGGACTAGGTGAGTCGGATAGACATTTTAGCTATCTAATGCGTTTCGGGCAGAGAGAACTGGCCAAGGAGAGAGCGAGAGGGGTTGCAGAGGAACTGTGTGATTTATGGCGGTGTAGGGGTATGCAACCTAGTGCAGTGTACGTAGGGCCATACTTAGTCGATGCCCAGGATGTAAAATTTGAGGGTTGGAGGAGACCTGAGGAGGGCGAATCTGAGGTTGAGCCTGAGGATTCGATCTCGTTGGTCGGGGGAAGTTCTGGGAAGAGGGGGAAAGTTAGTAGGTCGGGAAGGCGGAGGGAATCCGTCGTAACCGATAAGTCTGCTACATCCTCCATAAAAGAAAGACGGGTGAGAGAGATAAATGCCACGTACCATCTCGAGCTGATAGAGCAAGGTCAGAGAGACATAAATAGACGGTTAGAAGAGGGGAGAGTGCATCTAGAGAGGGAAGCGGTATTGATTAGAGAAACCAGGGAGAGGGCCGAAAAGGCCGTGGAAAGCCTTAAAGAGTGTGAGGAAATAGAAAGGAGGGAACAAGAGGAGCGTGTGGCGAGAGAGAACAGTGAACGCAAAGAGCGTGAGGTAGAACACAAGGAACGTGAGGCGAGAGAGGAAAATGAACGCAAGGAACGTGAGGCGAGAGAGGAAAATGAACGCAAGGAACATGAGGCGAGAGAGGAAAGTGAGCATAGAGAGCGTGAGGCGAGGCGAAGGGAGCGAGCTAAGAGAGAGGCGGAATTGGCCGACCAGAATGCACGGGAGGATCGGGAGAGAATGGCAAGAGAGGAGCGTGTGCGAGAGGAATTGGAAAGAGAGCAAAGTGAGCTTATAGAGTACAAGGCTAGACGCATGCGCGAACTAGAACTGGCGCGGATAGGGGCGTCTGAGAGCGGGACTGGCTTGAATATTTTCGAGGAGCCAAGGCCCGTGGATACATTTATTAATACCCCACTTACAGGGACCGCACGACAGACACGAAACTGGTGTGACCGTACGGGCGGGGGGGGGGGGGGGGGTAATAATAATACTACCGTAGACGACGTTAATATTAATGGTACCGTATCGGATAATCCTAACCAAGCTTATATTGCAGGAAATACTTTGCCTGGTAGTAGTAATTTGAATTTAAATACAAATAGCCTAAATAATAATTTCAATTTAAACATGCAAAATAATCCGAATAATAATTTAAATTTAGGAAATAATAATAACTCAAATAATTTAAATAATAATCCAAGCCCGAATTTACAAAATAATTCAAATAACGTAGTCGCGCAAAATAATCCAAAATGATTCTACTTCGAACGAACAAAATAATTCCGTTTCTAATATAGGTGCTATTAACGCGAGCGCGTCGGACGTGTATGAGCCGACAGACGGCGGCCTAGTAGGCCACGTAGTTAGTAGGCAGGAGGTGGCGGGGTTGAGTCGACCCGACGGTGGCCTGGTAGGCCACGTAGTTGGTAGGCAGGAGGTGGCAGGGTTGAGTCGAGCCGACGGCGGCCTGGTAGACCACGTAGTTAGTAGGCAGGAGGTGGCAGGGTTGAGTCGAGCCGACGGCGGCCTGGTAGGCCACGTAGTTAGTAGGCAGGAGGTGGCGGGGTTGAGCCAACCCGGAGTAGGCCCGACAGGCCAAGCAGTAGTGGAGAGAGAGGCAGGGGTAAGCGAACCCAGCCGCAGTAGAAATATTGTGTCGACTGGAGAGGGGTGTAGAAGAGAAGGTAAAGGTAGCGGTGTGATATGTGGCGAGTGGGGGGGGGGGGGGGGGGCTACAGGAGCCCCACAACGAGAAGTTAGTGGTGAGGGGGGGGGGGCAGAGAGTGTCCCACAGCCGTCAGTGGATAATGCGCGGGCCGAATCAGGTAAACCGCAACACCCGGCGACGGAGAGTAATAGGGGGATTGCGAGTATCCCCAGCGGCGTGCGATCGAGCAGAGAGAAGCAGGTTGACGTCGAGAGAGGGCGGACGAAGCTTCGAGCCCGATCAGAAGAGGGAAGAAGAACAGTGGAGTTTAACCGGGAGGTCAACGAGAGATCTCATGAGCGGGAATACTGCACTGAGAGGAGAAGAAGAGAAGACAGCAGAAGAAGTATCGCCGCGAACGACAGGAGAGCGAGGACGGATAGCGAGCCGTCGGTGGTGGAGATGGAAAGGGAGAGTCGGTGGGGTCGAACTTCGGAAGATTGCCGTCGTCACGGAGAGACGCGACCTGACGAGACGCGCTACGCGTCGAGAGAGGGGTACGCGATGTACCGGCACGTAGACGAGAGTAGTAGAGAGGGTCGAAGAGAAACTTTCCGACGGGATATACCTACGGATCGAGAGTACGGTAACCGCGGGGAGGACTATTCGTGAGGAATAAACTTCGATCCCGAGCGACACGTACAGACTGTAGGACATACTGTAGGCCTTACTGCACATACCATAGGCCATGCTGACAGGAATAATGTAGGCGATAGGATAGCGCGGACGACGGAATTAAACCCGGAAGTTGCGGAGTACATACCGGCAGGTAGGCCAGAAGCTGATAGGCCTATACCGGTACCAATGCAGCAGTATGACTACAGCACGAAAGGATACAACATATACCCAGGGGAGGGGGGAATTATTGCGGATAGGTGCATGGGCCCCAATATATTAACATCAACCCCAATACCAAACATACCGGTGGGGGGGGGGGGGGGGGACAGGGTGACATTCCCCCATCGCAATATCAACAATATACCCCGATAGGAGCAAGGACAATGAGACCATTGGATGAAAATAGGTCGTGTGACACAGAAATATGGAGGGGGCCGCTACCCCCAATGATATACCCAAGCCAAAGAAAGGCAGAAAATAATCTAAGAAAGGCAAAGAACGGGCGGACCGCACCCAACAGGAGGAACTATACAACATCCATCGAATCCATTGGAAGCGCAGGCGATGGGGATGGCCACATTGATCGATGCATTAAAAACAAGGATCGAATTACCACCCATGGAACCATTCAAATTCGATGGGAGTAGGCCGGAAGAATATCTCCAGTTTCGGCATATGTATAGTAACGAGATACTAACAAAGAACTTAACGCAGGCGGAGTGCCTAAAGTATCTGCAAGTATACACAGGAGGCCCAGCATACGACATCGTGAGGCAATATCAGGGCATAGAGGGCGGCTTCACGATGGCATGGCGGGCACTGGACAGGGAATACGGGCACCCGGCCAAGATCATCAGGCAGACCCTGAGAGGCATAACATCGGGTGGCCTACAGGACAATCCCGTTAGCATCAAGACATTTGCGAACAAGGTCGAGAAGGCGCTAATCGTGTTAAAGACGCTAGACGCACCATACGAGCTCAACGCGTCCAACAACATCACCACGATAGCGCAGGCACTACCGATGTGGTTGCGCAACAAGTGGAGGAAAACCGCTTTCTCCACTCGAGATAGGAAGGGTGCGGAACCGGGTTTAGAAGAAATGTCAAGCTTCTTAAACTACGAAGCTGAACTAATAACCGACCCAGTCTATAGCGAGGATAGCCTGGGAAAGGGACCGAAGACGGATTACCATAGACCGAAACCAGAGCACAATACGTCAAACGCATTACCGAAGCTCAGGCAATCACTGCCATATGCAGCGACGCAGGGGACTGCAAGTCCACAGGTAGCCGAAGGTAAGACCACACCATGGAACGGACAGGGGAACAATAACAACACGAATAAATATAACCCCAGTACGTCCAGTAGGCCGAATCCAAACAATAAGAATAGTAGGGACTTTGGTACAAACGCAGCTGCGATACGCGATGCACTGTATAAGGAGGGCTACGACCCAAAGAGCAAATGCCAGCTACATACAAATGCGCTTCATCAAACCATGAACTGCAGGTACTGGCAAGCGCTACCTAGGGAAGATCAGATAGATTATGCGGCGAGGAACAAGATCTGCTCGCGATGTGTGATGAGTGGACATAGAGCTAGGCAATGCAAGGAGACGCCGGTCAAGTTCGGTCAAAGGAAAGGCCAAACGATGGCAACGAGCACAGTAGGGGCGAAGAAGAGAGGAACGGTGCTACTTGGGGTAGTACCCGTGCGAGTGATTGGAGAAGGCAATCGATCAGTAACAACACTAATGCTGGTTGATAGTGGAGCTGCCTTCACATTAGTCGAGGATTGGGTGGCCGAAGAAATAGGATTGAGAACGAGGCCAAGTAGAATGGCGGTAACAACCATCTCCAGCAAAGATGAGGTCCTGGAGATGAGAACCGGACGGTGCACCATCGCAGCAATAGCACCAGGATGCGACTATGGGGCGAGCATCGACCCCATCCAAGTGATAGAGTCAATAAACATCAATGCCAGACGGCCAACCAACATCGAGGTCGAACAATATAAATTTCTGGATGATATTGACTTCTCAATCCCAGATGTGGACGTTAGGAAGGTATCCATCATAGTAGGAATGGACTGCCCAACGGCCCACGAAAGAATGCAAACGGTCTTCGGCGAAGACAAGCAGTGTGACCCGGTGGCAATACTGACACCATTCGGGTGGACGCTAAGTGGCCCAATCAAGAGCAAGATACCATTTAGGATGTCGGAGACATCAGGATGCATGTTCGCGGGAACTATGCAGGAAATGAGTGATGAGAGAGCAGAGGAGCAGCTTAAAAGACTGCTCAGACAGGATTTTGAAGGATTAAAGGAGACCGGGGTCGGGACCTCGGTGGAAGACAAACAGGCTCAGCAGAGCGTAGAGGAGTCTATGAAGTGCGACGAGGGGCGGTACACCATAGGAATGGTATGGAAACTACCGAAGTTACCACTGCCCGATAATAGAGGGATGGTACTCACGAGACTCCGCAAGCTGAAACAAACACTAAAACGGAGCCCCGAGAAGAATGAGTACATCCACAGAACGATTAAGAAGTACGTCGAGAAAGGATGGGCCGTGGAGTTACCGGTCGACGAACCAAACACGGACAGGACATATTACCTGCCACTCCACGTGGCTTTAGACCCAAAGAAAGGTAAACTGCGGATGGTAGTTGACGCATCGGCAAAGACCAACGGAAAATGCTTAAACGACTATCTGTTAGAAGGTCCAAACATATACAACTCGGGGATAGAGGTCCTACTTAGATTTAGAAATGGGAAACACGCCTTCACGTGTGACATAGAAGGCATGTTCAACCAAGTCCGTGTAACGGAGGAAGATAGCGACAGTCAACGCTTCTTATGGTATAACGGCGAGGAAGAACCGTCGATAATACCGCGTACAAGATGGTAGTACAGAACATGGGAGCCAAGTCGTCTTCATTTACGACGACTATGGCAGTGAGAGATACAGTGAAGGGGAAGGAAGATAGATACAGCACTAGGGCCGTCGATATGATTCGACGCGGCTTCTACGTAGACGACGGAATGGAGTCTGGAAATACGGTTAAGGAGATACTGGACACAGGGCGCGAGGTTCGCGACATCCTAAAAGGATCCGGCTTTAACCTGACCAAATTCCAATCCAGTTCGGAGGAATTTATCAAGGCGATAGAGGACAAGAGACCAGAATCGACCATGGATAATCCCACAACAGCCAAAGGGCAGGACATGGCGAACAAGAGGACAGAATCTCAACAGAAGGCACTGGGAATCGTGTGGAACAGAGAGACAGACGAACTGAAGTATCAGCTGAGCCAGGAGGGCGCAGACATCCACACGAAGAGGGGCTATGTGTCGTATATAGCAAGGATATACGATCCCCTAGGTCTAGCATCCCCACTATTAGTCACGGGGAAACAGATACTCAAGAGAGTATACAAATTGAAGGATGAGTGGGACGTAGAGGTACCAGAGGAGATCAAGAAACAGTGGTGTAAGTGGACAGAAGATTTGGAGAAGATGGGAACATACAACATGCCACGAGTGTATTTCCCGGATGGGAACATGACGAATCTGGACCTACACATGTTCTCCGATGCGTCGTTGGAGGCGTACGGAGCGGCACTTTATTTAGTACAACGAGAGGGGGCTCACAAGCCCAGACTGGCCTTTAGCAAAGCAAAGTCAACGCCGCCAGATTCAGCATCAGTTCCCAAATTAGAATTGACAGCTGCGAGACTAGGAGTTAGAGCCACAGCCTACCTAGTGGATACTATTCCCAACATAGTGGAGACACACTACTGGACGGACTCCATGGTAGTGCTTGGTTGGCTACATAACGAAAGGACGAGATACCCAATATTCGTCGCGAATAGGGTGGACGAGATAAGGGCGACCACAGAATTGGAAAGGTGGCACTACTGCCCGACGGACGAGAACCCAGCGGACTTGTTATCAAGGGGCGTGGCACGCCACACTTTCTTAAAAAAGGAAGGATTGTGGCAACACGGGCCGCAGTTTCTGAGCGACAAGGAGGCCTGGCCACCGATGAGAAAGGTGGACCCGGACTCAGGAGAGGTAGTGTCAGAAGGAGAAGAGGGAGATTCAGAGGGAGAAGAGATATACTCCCAGATGGTGAGGGAGATAAGGGACGTGCAACCTAAACCAGAAGAACTGTGCGATAACCCGACAGATAAACTCCTCAGCTACAGCTCTAGTTGGTATAAGACCAAGAAATTAGTGGCGTACTGGAGAGCCTTCGGGAATTTCCTCGCGGGAGTTGGCAAAGACAAGAAGATCAGGACAACCATAGACCTGGAAGGAGCGGCCAAGGCAGTCATCCGCTATGAACAACGGAAGAACTATGGCGACGAGGTAGAACGCGTCGGTAAACAACAGCACCTTCGACGGGACAGCGAGCTGATCACGATGTCGCCACAACTTAATGACGATGGGATTCTAGTAATGAATTCTAGGGTGCGATACAACAACAGCATAGTCGTACCACCGAAACCCATCATCATTCCCATAGGATCGCCAATAGTCCACCAGATTATCTGGGACTCCCACAAGTCGATATTGCACGGGGGCACAAACCGAACTCTCACGGAGATAAGGAGGACCTTTTGGGTCAAGCAGTTGAGGAAGAAGGTAAAAGCGGTAGTGGGGCAGTGCCAGACCTGCCGACGAGCGAAGAAGGAGCGAGCCATACAAGAGATGGCACCACTACCAGCGAGTAGAGTAAGACAGCACGACCCGCCATTTACACATTGCGGTGTGGACATGTTCGGGCCGATAAAGATCAAGGTGATGCGGCACACGGAGAAACGCTACGGTATTATCTTCATATGTAACAACACGCGGCGGTAGGGATAGAACTCGCCCAAGATGCGACCGCATCAGCATTTATTGATGCATTAGAAAGATTCAGAGACCGCAAAGGTGGGACGATCGCAGTAATGTACTCCGACAGCGGAACCAACTTTGTGGGAGCAGAGAACGAGATGGCAGAGGCCTTGGAGATCTTGGAAGGAGAGGAAGTCAGGGCAGCCATGAGACGATGACAAGTAAAGTGGGAGAGAAGGACGCCGTATGCACCGCATACACTAGGATGCGTCGAGAGACTGGTGGGCAGTTCAAAGCGTCTCATGACGAAGTAATGAACACCCACATGGTCACCGAGGACGTCTTAAGGACAGTGCTTGCGAAGTGCGAGGGTATCATTAATAGCAGACCGCTATATCCGGAGAATGATGACCCTGAGTCATTAGATGTGCTGACACCCAGTCACTTTCTAATGGAAAGGCCAGCGACCATCGATATGCGGGGTGTAGACCCAGATGACATACACTCCCGCCAGAGTTGGAAGGTCGCTAAAGCAATAAGCGCAGAGTATTGGAGGAGGTGGGTTGAGGAATACCTACCCACGCTTCACAAAAGAAGCAAGTGGAGGAAGTCGAATAGGGAGTTAAGAGAGGGAGATCTCGTAATCGTTACGGATGATACTATCATCAACAACCAGTGGCGGTTGGCGAGAGTCGTAGGCACTTACTCCGATGAGGACGGAAGAGTCCGATCGGTAGAAGTGCGGATAGGTGGCAAGATCGGTGCGAAAGACAGGAAAACCTACAGGAGAGCTGTAGGGAAATGCTGTCTATTAGAAGGGGCACCTTAGGGTGGAGTTAGAGTGTAGTTTAGTCATCCAAGTTTGGACTGAGGGGGGTGGGATTGAGGGCGAGACGCCCTTCCCACACATAAAATAAAAATAAAATAAATAAAAATTAGTTAGCTAGTCAGTTAGGAGGTACGTAGTACCTAGAGTTAGTCGGTTAGAAGGTACATAGTACCTAGAGTTAGTTAGTTAGTTAGTCAGTTAGGAGGTACGTAGTACCTAGAGTTAGTTAGTTAGTTAGTCAGTTAGGAGGTACGTAGTACCTAGAGTTAGTTAGTTAGTCAGTTAGTCAGTTAGAAGGTACGTAGTACCTAGAGTTAGTTAGTTAGTTAGTTAGTCAGTTAGAAGGTACGTAGTACCGTTAGTTAGAGAGTAGTAAGAGGGTACGTAGTACCGTTAGTGGAGTTAGAGTGAGAGTTAGAGGGTACGTAGTACCGTTAGTTAGAGAGTAGTAAGAGGGTACGTAGTACCGTTAGTGGAGTTAGAGTGAGAGTTAGAGGGTACGTAGTACCGTTAGTTAGAGAGTAGTAAGAGGGTACGTAGTACCATTAGTGGAGTTAGAGTGAGAGTTAGAGGGTACGTAGTACCGTTAGTTAGAGAGTAGTAAGAGGGTACGTAGAACCGTTAGTGGAGTTAGAGTGAGAGTTAGAGGGTACGTAGTACCGTTAGTTAGAGAGTAGTAAGAGGGTACGTAGTACCGCTAGTTAGAGAGTAGTAAGAGGGTACATAGTACCGTTAGTAGAGTTAGAGTAAGAGTTAGAGGGTACGTAGTACCGATTAGTAAGAGATAGAGGTAGAAGGGTATACATAGTATAGATATTAGTCAGTAGTCAGTAGCGAGAGGGGGGCATATGAGTACAGATGGATAGATCGTGTAGGCCACGCGACATATACTGCTGTACTGCACAGGCCCATAGCGTAGGTCAGAATGTGGATTATGAAATAGAATAATCCATAAGCAGTAAATAGTGGAAATAGATTAGAAATAAAATAGAATAAATAGGGCTAAAAATTACAAATTATGGTAACAGGAGGGAAATTATTCTGGAACATAATTAAAGCAACGGACAGAAATTGCAAATAGGGCACATTTGTTAGCTACAAAATTAAGTAATAGAAACTAGGCTAAAAGGCGTAGTTAGATAGAAAATAGGCCATTCTCGGACTGTGCAGACCATCAGAAACTTATCACTCATCTGTACTGCGCCTTGGTAAGGCACCACCTTACAGGTGAGCGAGTGAGAGTGTTCGGAATGGCGGGAAAACTGATCAGAAAGAGTAAAGCGGAGTCAGGAGGAAAGGAGATACTGGTGGATTTCACCAAGAGGCATCCGGAGGAGAGGACGAGAGGATACTACGAGAGGTTGGAGAAGGGTCACGCGGCACGAGCGCTGCAGGACCACTTCCGGGAGATGCACGAACAGCGGCTGGTCGGGACCTACGGGACGCCGTCGCTGGACAACGCAATCTTCCAACACTTCCACTACGTGATGAAAGGGGACGAGGCGAAGTTCGGGATTCCGAAGTACCCGAGGGAGTCGCCAAAGAAGGATTGGAAGAGGTTCATAGAGTCCGTCAACAGGGGAGGATATATGATCTTAGACGACGAGGGAACCGTGGAAGACGAGGAGGGTTCGAGACGAGGATCAGCGGGGTCGGCCAGGACCATACTCCTACATTTGGCCGCGCCAAATGGGGACATTTTCTTATTCGATCTAGGAACGTATGGGAAAAAGGACAGGCCGAAGTTAAGCCGGTTGCCGAAAGCGGTGCAAGTCTTGGTAAGAGAGAAGTCGACGACGAAGGTGGGATCGGCGATTCGCGAGGACGCGGAGAGAATCATCGGTCCGGACGCCACCAACCTCCTGGATATGCAGAAGGTCTTCATGGCTATGACGGCACCAGATGGGTTGGGAGTAGTCGGGAACACAGGCCAATGCGGGGCGGTGGCAATGGGCCAGCTATTGGGGCTCGTATGCCACAAACCGATGGACTGGGGGAAGTTCAGGGAGGAATACGGAGCAGAACTAGCGAACTCGCTAAAGTGGGGAGCGAGACCGGGAAGGCAAGAGGTGTATCAATTCCGCAGAGGAGCGATAAAGGTATATCAGAAGCGATATATCCTGCAAGAAGATTGGACAATGATAAGTTTACTTAACTTATTCATGACCGTGGTTATCGAGAGGGAACCAGCGGCATTTCTGTTATCGGGATCACCCCTAAGCTACAGGAGAGCCTTTAAGACGGCCTTCGATGGTCTGGTAGACCACCCGGGGCTGAAGGGCGAGTCGGTGTACTACAACAGCCAACATCTGATAGACGGGGAGACAGATACGCCGTATCAGAGATGGGAGCAGCTAGAGATGGATAGACGAGAGGCAAAGCGACTGGAAGAAGTCGCTAGACGGGAGAGGATAGAAGCAGAGGAGAGGGAGGAGGAGGCCAGGACGCAGAGTTACGGCTTCGAGGAACAGGCAGGCTTAGACGAACTTCGTTGGACTTCATCAGGGAGTTCGGGGGAGTCTCTAGGGCGAGAACTGGGATGGACGGTGGGATCGCCAAAACAGTCGACGTCGGGGTTGCAAGCGATGCCCATACCAGCAGGCGCCGAAGGCAACCAACCGCCAAGGAAGTTAAGGGAGCTAGAGGGATGGAGAGCTACGGGCGAGAGCCAAGGCGGGAAGGGACATAGTGGATCCATCGGGATACCGGGGTTGGAGCCACTGCCAGAGGAGGAGGAAGACGACGACGAGTTCGGAGAGGTGCCGCCCATCGAGAGGATTGGCCACTCGGACACGGACTGGGTTGGCGGGAGGGTGGTGACGGCCAGTGGGGCGAGGGCCTTCTGGGATAGACCCGGCAAGCGGGCCTGGGTGCACGAGGAGCCGGCGATGGATTTCGCGGGGAGCACTATCAGGTTGGGCGAGCAACTGGGGACGGCACCACGGGTAGTATTCGGGGAGACGATGCCCGAGAGGGGCGAGGAGATCGACGTAGACAGGGACACCAACGTGCAAAAGTTCGCCTACCAGCGACTCCACCGACCGCAGAGATCGCTTTGGACGAAAGACGACGTGGGGCGGGAGACATTGGTATTCGGCTGCGATTACTGTGGGAGACAGACCCACCAGGAAAGGAGCTGTTTGTATCGATTCCAAAAGGGGACCTTTTGTCTCTACTGCCGCGAGTCGAGCCACAGGATGGGGGCGTGTCCACGGTTGCATAACCGATGTCCGAAGTGCAACTTTCGGGGACACTACGGACGCCAGTGCGATTGGATGGACGACGAAGAGAAGTTCAGAAGATTCGAGGAGTGGGCCGACGTCGGGGCCATGACGCGCCAGCGCATGAAGGCCCAGGAATTCAATTGGGGGTTTCTTCCTTATCAACCAGGAGGCTCACATGGAAATCATAAAGCGGAGGCTACCGTTTACCTATCAAGAGGTAGCAACGGCGGCGTCATATGCCGGGGTGATGAATACACAAAGTTATTTGGACAGGTGGATGCCACAGAACCGAGGGGAGTTTAGGGATTTCCTGGCGGAGCACGTGCCGCGGGCAATGAAGATGATCATATGGGACGCCACCAGGGGGAGACAACAGGGCCACTTGGAGGGGCCACCCGCGAAGCGATATCGGGAGCTGATAACACCAGCACCCAGGGAGCCAACGACCGGGATCAGTAAGGAGGTGGCGGCGAGAGTCCGAAGACAGAAAGCGGATCCCAGAGGAGCGGTAGTGACCAGGAAACGACCCAGGGAGGAGGACGGCAAAGGGAAAGACTTGAGGTGGTTCCCAAAGTCAGGGGGGATGAACTGAGACTTCAATGTGGTACGCCTGGAAGGCGCCACGTGGGACGTACGAACTATTAAGTACAAATTCAAACTGATGCAAATAATTAAATAAGTGCAATTTATATGTACGTACGTAGTAATCAGTAGTTTAGCAATGAAATATACGTTCGAAGTAAGTACTATAGTCATTCAACCTTTCTCAATTAGCTACTGGGACTGGGGGGCTAACTGACTATGGCACTATGGACGAGACACCAGACGACTTCACATTTCTTGAGTGCGATGGCACAAAGGGGGAGTGAGATTCGTCAGAAGGGATAGGGTAGACAAAGAGAGGTCGAGTAGAGGTGATAGTGCAGAGCGCAGAGAGAGTGCGGATGCAATTCAACTGTGTGGGAGGAATAAGAGGCCGAGTGAGGGACAGGGAAGTCCGGGAGTTAGAGCGGTAGTGAGGAGAAGTAGAGGAGAGTCAGGGTGAGAACAAAGTAGAGTTAAAGTGGCGAAGTGTTGGGGAAACAAAAGTCGTGTGAGGAGCGCACGACCGGCCCGACATGGGACGCCAGGCGAACCGGGTAGCGATATCATACCCATAGGGAGCGGCCTGGAAAGCCGGCTCCGAGAGAAAATAGTTCCACCCCACACCCGATAATAGATCGGGATCCAGCGGAATTGTAGCGCACTTTTAGGTGGATGCTATCTTCTCACCGGGAAGATAGCATGGGGGGGAGTGTTAGCTTATTCAATTCCGCTAACACCCCACAAAGTCAACCGTTAAGCAATATTGGGGGCCACGAGATTGGGTAACCAATAACTCGTGTCACCCCAACAAAATGGGAAGGAGAAACACAAGGGTCAGGGGCCAAACCCCTAACCGAGAGAGAATAGGTGGAGTGAACGGGAACACTCCAAAGGGCGCCAACAGGGATATTAGCCAATCAGGGGGGGGAGGATCGGCTAGGTACTGTAGCAAGGCCAAACCGTGCAATACAGTATATCATTAGGTACCAGTAATCATCTCATTCAGTTATCTCAGTGTTATTTGTGTTACAGTAGCAATAGTTTAGCTAGGGAAGTACCGTGACTTCAATTACCGTTTCCCGCCTTCCGTGTACAACAACATATTATCAGTTATCTATATCTATATACCCGAGTATTATACACGACGAATAACGCAAACTCTTTCATCTTTCACACACGGCGGGGACGCGTGAATTGACAAACCGGATAAACCGGGATCCTTCCTGGATCCCGTCACATTAACTCTTACCTTTTATACAAACTTGGTAAGCATATGATGAATAATCGTCTGTATTTATACATCGATATGTTTTTTCATCTACCAATGCCGCTTCACCATTGTAGTAGTTTTTGTAACAATCAGAGAAACATTCATATACATCTTCCTGACAGCAGCAGCCTGTTCTAGAAGTTCGTACATCATTCTGTGAAGAAAATATAATAGAAAATGCTACGTGTTATTTAAATATAATACTCGTAAGCACCAGTGCAGTAGGTGCAGTATTATAAGAAATACAAGATAATAATGTTTGGGGGGAGGGAAGGATGTAGACACCATTTGGGTCACATTTAATAATAAAATTATCGAATGATTAATTAAATGTAAAATTTTATTGGAAATCCAAAATTATCGTGGTTCTTCATTATCTTGTTTTGTTCTGTAGATATCTACGTTTTAAGAATGGTTACTCTGATGATTTTTGCCTTCTGTGGTGGACAAATTTACATAAGAGTGATAGAATTCGATTGTTCCATTCAGGAACAGATCCTTGGCTATCAACTGCCAGATGCTCATTTATAACCCATATCATCAAGGTTATAATTATATGTGCTGAGATGTGTGACTGTCATCCTTACTCTACTGCCTGACTAGAGTAGGCCTATTGTTAGCCAGAAGCCTAAAAAGTCAGGAAACAACTTCTACTAGTCCGAGCGAGCTTGGACAGTAGAAATGAGATCCTTCCAGGCTTCCAGATTCTCCAGAGCAATTTCGATTCTCCCACCACCATTATTAACCCTTCCAAGTTGGTCTATAAATGTCATAGCCTGTCGTACACGGTTATGCTTTCCATGTGTTGGTTGCCAGAAATGTAGATCCGGTACGACCTCATGTTTACTTCCCCAGCAGAGACCACGGAATCTTAATCTGCGTTCACGGAGAGTGTTTGATACATTTGGTATTATGACATTGGAAAAAATGTACATATTTTTTCAAAGTAAGAAATTGCTGTTGAAGTAACATTTATTGGCACCTAAACCGGCATTTCATTAGAAACTCACCTTATACCATACTATATTGCTGCCATTTAAAGGACATTGAAGTTTAATTTCTCCATTCTTATAAAAAATTTTATATGGCTTATCAGTTGTTCGGTTCTTAGATAAATCGTCGGTGATATTGTCGAATAATCCCGAGTAATTTTCGCAGTTATCGCAGTCACAAGATGTCCCGCTGGTAGCCAACACTCCGCAAATCAGGAAATATATTAATATATGATAAATATTATCGTTGGAAATCATATTGCTAATCCAAATGTTGAAATACCTGAGATACCGGAGCGGAGAATTATGTAAGTAATTAAACATTTATTGATTTTATATCATCTATTATCTATTTTATATCTTCTTTTTGATTTAGTCTCGATGTCTTAAAGTTTTGTTAAATATTGAGTTTGTTGAATAGCGATCCAAATCAAGATTCTAAATGAAGAATAACTCACTAATACAGAAAGCTTAATGAATTATTATTATATTTACAGCAATAAATAATTTATATAATTAATTATACTAGAGACGGGCCTAGCGGCCCGTGAAGCAAGTCGTAGGCGACAGTAGGAGTCAAGTAAAGGAGTCAAGTTTGTTCTGTCTGATAATAAATTAGTGTGAGGGTAGTCCCGGTGGTGTACGAGAAATTTTCTAGACAACTTCAAACTATAATTATTATGTTGTAATCATCTAATGATTTATAAAAGCTGTTGTTATTATAGAAGATAAGAGAGCAGTTAGCGAAATGATTATTTTATTCTATCGGATAGAGTAGTCGGAGTCTCAGAGAGGAGTCGAGGTGTCAATTGATTAATAATAATAACAGCAGTTGTCATGAATTCAATACAATCGCGCACAAGAAGTGCTAAGAGAAATTCGTTCTTATTTTTGTAATAAATAAAACAAGTTGAGATGTTTCAATGTAAACCGCGTTTAACAATTTACACTGTTCAATGTAAACCACGATATTCGATATTAATTAAATACAACAATTATATTATTATTATAACAGATTTATATACAGTATTTCAAACTATAATGTTAGCCTTACGGAGAATCATTATGAGGCTGATTAAACATTCAGTCTTATAAGCATACAGCCTTGCACGCCAATTAATTAACGTAACAGAGTGAGTAACCTTGTAGATTTTCCCTTAGGATGCATTGGGAAGAGTTATTCAGCTGAGACTGTAATAGCCAGCTAAACCAGTTAATGTTTGTTTACTGTTCGGGTTGTAGAGTAGAGTGATAATACTTTGCACACAGAAAGGAACTTCATTCACAGAATGCATTGAATGCATTACCAAGCCATCTCTATACATTTTTCATGAGTGCCAGCTTGTGTTTTTATTTTTATCTTTACGCCTATCTGCAATTTTCGTATTTTGGGGCTATTTTTCGAAATTTGAAAGTTGAGATGTTTCAATTTAAACCGTGATTTCACAAGTACCCATAGAAATATATTTTTATTGTCCATGCAAAATTTCATCAAAATCGTTATCGCCGTTTTTGCTCTAGGTCAGTAGCCAGTAGCCACCAGTAGTCAGTAGTCAGTAGCTTTTTTTTTTACAATAATCAAATAACAGACATAATTATTATCCAATTTATACTCAAATCAAGTAAAAGTTTCAGTATAATTAATTACATGTATTATGCGTCATAAACTTACTACATATAGATGTTACACATACATGATTTTCCTAAATTGGCAAACACATTGTCTAAAGTACAATTGTAATCGTTCTGAAATGTTGTTTTAAATTCTTAGCTAGGCCTGCCTGCATATCATAAGTAAATAATCACATAAATGTAACAGAGCAAAAGTCGAAGTGTCTGTTGTTAGTCAAAGTATGGGAAAAACATATAGAGATGATGTTAGGGGTATCTCTGTTTAATATAGAAAGTTAAGACTAAGGCCGGATATGTTCATAATAATAGGTTCTATATTCAAAGCTTTTCATGGCCATTATCAGTAGGAATACAAACGAATATGGTCAAATAAGAACCAAATATAGTATATCTATAATGTATTACAAATATATTACTTGCATGTACTATCAACAAACACTACATTTTAATCTCAACTTTGAGTGCAGCTAAGGTACAAACAAGCTTGATTATTTCAATTTGAATTTTCCTATCTCTATTACCAATAAAAGCAGTACAAATGTGCACTCGGTAGTCCTATAGTACAAAAATATTTACTATTAGTTTAAATTTTTTTATTGAAAGAGTTTCTGTTACACAGCCTTCAAAATTGGTCTCCATTGTACAGTACATTGCTTCAAAGCTATGTTAGGTTTTACCGTTAGGTTAGTTTTGACCGAAGCTAAAATTGCCAGAACTAATGGTGGCCCTGAACCGCCACTACAAGAAAACAAATAAATCTAAAGCAAAACAACTCGTCTGGACGAGATGTTGTATGTGAACAACTCGTCCGGACGAGATGTTGTATGTGAACAACTCGTCCGGACGAGATGTTGTATGTGAACAACTCGTCCGGACGAGATGTTGTATGTGAACAACTCGTCCGGACGAGATGTTGTATGTGAACAACTCGTCCGGACGAGATGTTGTATGTGAACAACTCGTCCGGACGAGATGTTGTATGTGAACAACTCGTCCGGACGAGATGTTGTATGTGAACAACTCGTCCGGACGAGATGTTGTATGTGAACAACTCGTCCGGACGAGATGTTGTATGTGAGCAACTCGTCCGGACGAGATGTTGTATGTGAACAAACTCGTCCTGACGAGATGTTGTAGCAAGAACTCGTCCGGACAAGTTGTTGTAGCAACATCAACAACTCGTCCGGACGAGATGTTGTATGTGAACAACTCGTCCGGACGAGTGTTGTATACCACATCTCGTCTGGACAAGTTGTTTTACTTTAGATAATTTTTTTCTTGCAGTGGCGGTTCAGGGCCACCATACACAAACGGCTTAAAATACTTCCTTACATGAACAATGCTGTGATTTCTACAATTATTGATAAATGGAAACAGGTTTTCTGAACAGAGTTTCACTCAAGTGAACACATATTTGTGTAAATAAGGTACATGTATCCATTAAATATATAAAAGAAAATTGTACTTTTAGATTACGGGATGTGGTTTTCATCCCACGCAAATTAATTATCATTGTAGCCATTCGGCCTGCTCTATGGTGTAATTCCGCAGACTCAGGAAGCAAATCAGTGGCCTTGAGCAACCTGGCAGGGAGGATAAGTAACTGACTACCGTGTCTGCCCAAAATATCAGGTTTCCATATCACAAGATCGTGAACATGCTTACCTTTTACGTTATGACCGCCTAACTTTTGTGTGGCTTATGCTGGGTTTTGCTAATGAGGTGTCGTCACCTTTATTTCAGAACACATTGCTTACAGTATGCATGACTAGCGATTGCAACATAGTGTTTTCCAACATTCCAATCGGCGTAACTGTAATATTGATATCTGTATCATATTGATAACTGTAAATATTTACACATTTTTTTCATATATTATTTGCTATACTGGGACGCACTGTAGTTTCAATTTCACAGTGGTAAGCCTAGAAAGCGAGACAGTTTCCTGACTTATTCCGAAGGAGAAAAAAATAATATTTGAGTGTTAATTCGGAGTAATTGTTTTGTTCCTGTTTTCAGGTAACTGCCAAGAAAAGGATGCTTAGTTTTATGTTTCATTGTGCATAATATCGATGCCTTAATCCTATTAGTTCTTTGTGGGTTGCCCATAACGTACTATAAGTATTTCATTTTTATCGTTGTTTTTTGGGGGTTTAATGATAAACCGAATCACATGGAATAGATTTAACCCTATTAAACCCGGGGGGGGGGGGGTCAATATGACCCCCCCGTGGTTTTTTATTATAATTCTGAAACAAACGCAGTTGGGAATCTGAAATTTTATGACTTTTCCTAAAAAACTATTGTCTTCCTAGTAGTGAAAACTGTTTTCAAAAATATTGGGTAGTTTTCGAGTTATAGCACCATTTTTTAACCCTACTTTTGGCACTTTTTTTTGAGACTTTTTTGAAAATTACTTCCTGAAATATGATTTGTAACATCTATATTTTTGATTTACACCGGTTTTTTGTTGTTAGCAATTGGGTGGAATTCATATATATTAATTTAGAAATTTAAAAGTTATTTTTTTCGGCGGGTGCCAAATTTTGGTGCAAGCACCAAATTTTGAAATATGTCAATTATGTAAATTGATTGTTTGAAACTTGTTTTTTACGCAATTGGGGTTTTTAGGGGTTCTGGTCTCGATGGAATATATACGAGTTGCACAAAGCGTATCAAACTTGTATTTTTTGGTGCTGTGTGAAAATTTTGGTGCTAGCACGAAATTTTGAAATTCCATTCAATAGATAAAATTGCTTGTGACAATTTATTTCTTTCGTTTTAGAGGTTTATGGCTGTTCTGAATTCAATGGAATATATAATTATCGAACTAGACATCTCAAACTTGTATTTTTCGGAAGTGGGTGCAAAATTTGGTGCTAGCACCAAATTTTGAAAACCATATCAAATTTATCAATTGATTGCGTCATTTTGTTTCTTGCGTTATACGGGTTTGTGAGGGTTCTGAATTCAATGGAATCAGTAAAAATTTCATAAGAGTTTTCAAACTTGTATTTTTCGCCGGTGGGTGAAAATTGTTGTGCCAGCACAATATTTTTGAAAATTAGCAAATTGTTCAGGAGATAGTATCATCTTGTTTCTTGTGTTATACGGGATTCTGAGGGTCCTGAATCCGATGGAATCAATAAAAACAGCACTGGACATAGCAGACTTGTACTTTTTGGGGATGGGTACGAAATTTGGTGCCTAGCACCATAATTTGCAAAATTACGCCGAAAAATACAAGTAGCAATCATCTGGCATATTAGAAATGTATTCCATTAGAATCAGCGCCCTAGAAAACCTGAAAAATGTGAATTAAAAATTTTGTGTTCTATCTGAAAAGTGCTGGTTATTTGTTTTTTTCATTTTTTTCGTCCGCAGAGAGGACTAAACAAAACAGCAATTTATAGTAATCATATCATTTTTAACTATTTTCCAATGTATTTTGCGCCCCAGAAAACCTGTATTGAAAAACAATTAGCCGAAAAATGTAACTTTCAAATTTTGTGAAAATTGTGCACTACTTGTAATTTTGGTGCTGCAATATAACCACCCCAGTACATTTTTTCGAAATTTTTTTTTTCGGTCTGATCCAGACCTAATGATACCTACGTACAAACAAAAAATCAGACGTTTTCGTAAAAATTTGTAGATTTTAGAGGGGGGTCAATATGACCACCCCCCCGTATTTGTACAACATTTTATAGCACGGTACTAATAGGGTTAAAAGGAGGATATATGTCATTTTATTTCATCATAAAACGATTTTTCTTGTTGATCCAGTTTGTGCTATCATTTCATATTAGATAAGACAAATAAAATTCACATACAATATCTGCTCTATTGCTGCCATTTCATCCATAAATCTCTTAAAATGGATTCGTCAACTCATACATGATAGCTTCATCATTGTATAATAAAACACAGCTTTCTTCCTCATGTTAAAATATGTTATCTATCTATTATCGGTATGCTGTAATGAAGTTGCATAAAAGAATACGATTCCTTATCGAAAAAAAGAGGCGTTTCAAGGAAGTTTACGGCCGTCCACCATTTTTATTCTCTTCATAATTCTTTATTCTCTTATTCCGCAGGGCAATTTTTCAACAATTTTCAGCAACAATTTCATCGGGAATCATGAAC